>VZUI01033939.1:0-11240 GCA_013401135.1 Cettia cetti
GGGGGGGTGGGAAAGAGAAAGGCGAGATTTGTGTGAACTCAGCGAAAATCAGCCTAAAAGCCTCCATGCCATGTGTTGCAGGGAGGAGGGGTGCTGCCTCCGTCTCTGGGGAGAACTCAGTGGTCCTGCTTGAGATGATGTCTTGTTTGGAGGTGAAAGCATGATAGCTGAGAGCCAAGGTGCTCAGTGAGGGCCAGGGCTGGGGAGCTGAGGGCAGCCCCACGGGGCATGTGCCAGCCTGCCTGGCCCTGCCTTGCCAATCTGCCACAGCACTGGCCCATGGTCACCTGGTGCTGCTGTGCCCTCGTGCTGAGGAGCTTGGCTGCCCTGGGAGGCAGTGATCCGGACGTGTGATGGGCCATGGGCGTGAGGGCTTGCCTCAACTGCTGAGCCTCAAAGGAGAGGAAGACAAAGGAGAACAAGCCTGGTTCTTTGGTGTGGTTATTGCATTGTGTCCCCAAGCTGCTTGTGATTAAGGGATGAGCTGCAGGGGGAAAGGGACAGAACAGGCAGAACCGGCAGAACCCCGAGATGTGGTGGGTGCCAGCTTCTGAAGACACGGGCCTTTCCCAGTGTATTCTGGGGTCATGGCCTGGGAAAAGGGCTGGAGCACTGAGGGTGGGTGCCATCCCCTAACTTGGGTCCTGCCTGTCATTACATTATCAAAAGCCGTGCACGGCCGTGGGCCCTTGCTGACAGGGCTGTGCACCCCCACCCCTGGGCACCCAGCTGTTCCTCAACTCCCCTGGTGGGGCAGGGGAACCTGCCCATGCCCTGTGGAGCCGCCGTGAGCCCCACGCTTTGCAGTGTCCCTTCTCCACACTGAGTCTCCTCGCTTAAGCAGAAGGTGGTTATCTGGAGGATCAGCTCTTTAACCACTTCTCCCTTTGGGCAGCGCGGAGGACACATGATGGAGGAAGTTCCACTAGACCCAATGGATGTTCCATATCCTGCAGGCACATGTCCCTTGGCATGACGGGAAAGCAAAGGCAGCTTTCCTCTGCACAGCTGGCACTGGCCAGAGCTCACCTGCTCCAACACCACATGCTGTTCAGGGGCAGCACCCTTGGCTGGAATCACAGCTAGTTCTCTTCCTTGTAGTCCCTACAAAGACTGACTGAAGCAAAGAGCCCCTCTCTCAGGTCTGCAGAGGTCTCCCCCTCTTCCTTCTTCATGTCAAGGCCCTTCTATCACTTGGTGACTTGTTTTCCCATGCATAAATCCCTGATTTAGATTCTACTGTTTCTCTTGGGAGAGAGAATGAGTTCAGGATGGCTCCTGACATTTGACTTGATGGGATGAAGTCACCTTTCCATTCCTCTTTCACATCCCAGTTTGGTTTTGACACCAGCAACAGGTTAACTCTTTTGTCTCATTGGCAAAGGGTATTTCATCCCCATTTTTTGCCCTGCCTCTCCCCTTTAGCTCATGTCCCCTCAACTAAGGCCAGTGTCCAGGAATGCAGTTTCTGTCAGCACGCGAGCTCTGCCAGGGTAACTCAGATTCACGGGACCAGAGCTCACAGGTGTTCAGTGCCAGCTCTTGAGATATATGACTCAGGCCCAGGTTATGATCTAAGCCCATCACTCATCATTCCTAGAAAGGCAGACAAATGGACCGGAGGCAGTAATTGCCATCCTCAAACTTTAAAGCCCAGGCTAAACTTTTTCTCAACATGCAAAATTGTGTTTATCTCCTCCTCCAGCCTGAGCATTTGTTGTCAATCACCTTTGCAGCCTGTCATGGCCACCAGGAGCTATCAGGGAAAGAGTCTCTCTGCACACCCTGCTTGGTCTGGCAGCAGGTCCCTGGTGAGCTCATCCTGCTGACCACTGCTGGTCAGGAGCTCCAGCTGAGCTGGACCCACTTCCTGAGGCACCCCCAGCTCCTAATTCATCACCTCAGTGAAAATCAAGCCACACTGCTGAGGTTAATAGGGCCAGGGTGCACCATGCTCTCAGAGGTCTTTTCCAACCTCAGTGATCCTGTGCTGACCACAGGTGTGCCCTGCAGGGTGGGCAGAGGTGTGCTCATCTCACCATCTCCTCAGGGCTACTGGGTACAAGGGTGGGGGTTCTGCTTTCTGTGCAGGACACACCCCAGGATGCCTTTCCACTCCTGTGCAGGTCTCCTTTGCTGTGTCCACCCATAGAAAACCCAGACACGTGCCCAGTTGCTGCTTAGCAGAGCAGGACCCTGACCCCTCTCCGTGAGGGAGTGTGAGGCTTCACTCACGGACACTCCAGAGGTGTCAGAAGGGCTGCTGGCTCATCTGCAAAAGCCATGCAGGAGCTTCCCCTCCCCCTCAGTGATTAAAACCAAACATTAACTGCAGCAGCATCCCAGGGACATAGCTGCTCTTTAGCGTTAGCCGTTTGGTATTCTGCCTAAAAGTGTCATACAGCCCGTCGAGGAGAAGGGACAACGTCATGTGGCACCCAGAGCCCAATCACAGAGGCAGAGCCATGCAGAGCAAATCACGAGGAGCTGGGAGGCAGCGCTTGAGAACCGGCCATTGGCTAAAATGGCCCTTTCAGGAGGATGGTGAATGAATCCATTCACAAAAAAAAAAAAAAAAAAAAAAAAAAAAAAAAAAAAAAAAAAAAAAGCAGGGGCTGTTTGCAAACAGCAAAACAGTCTACACATTTTACTTTTTTCGTCTGGATGAGTCTGACCCAAACCCTGAAGCAGATGTGTGGGATGTGGCTGTTGCAGCAATGTCCAAGCCCTTTCAGTGAATTTCAGTGGACTGATTCTGCCCATCTTTTTGTAGGCCACACCATTTCTCCCAAGGAATTTCAATGACGTGCCCAAAGAACTATGGCCTCCTATTGGGCACCCTGGAGCAGGGCATAGACCACCAAGGGCTGTGGACCACTGCTGGGATATGGTAGGAGACCCTGCTCTCCAGCATCACACTGATATCCTAAAAAGGGAGACGAGTCCTCAGAGAAGTCCATGGTCCCAGCAATATGACAGAGTATGTGATGGGAAAGGCTCCTTCTTGTATCTGGAAGCTGAAAGTGAAGGGTCTCCTTCACACAGCCATGTCTTGTGCTTTGTCCTGTGAACATGACCTGTGAACATGAACCATGGAAACCAGTGATGTCCCTGTGCTGAAGAATGAGAGCAAGGTGCCCAGCCAAGCTCACTGACACCACCCCACCCCCACCCCCACCTCCCCCCATTTTAGGTAAGATCTGGATCTTTCCCCAGGGGAAGTTTTGCATTCCACTAAAATAGGCTGAGGCTTTGGAGCCAGTGCTGCCAGGGCTGCTGGGGGTCCACAGCAGGGACTCTGGAGTTCTCAGGATGCTGATTTCACCCACTGAGCAGCAGCATGTCCAGTGGTCATTGTAGCTCCTCTGTCTCAGCATTGGGTGCTCCTGGAGGCAGCCTTTGGGGAGGTAGCAGGAGACAGAGTGGAGCAGAGGAAGGCTGAAAAGGGAAGTAAAGGCTGCATCCCTGGATGCCATGGCAGCCTTTGGAGAGCCAGCTCTAAATATGGGGTGGGAAATGGAACAACAGTACAACAGAGAAAAAAGTTCCTTGTCATGGATGCTGGATCATGTACAGGTGTTTGAGTTCGTAAGCTTCTGCTAGGGTTGTGCAAGAGCCATCAGATCCCCTCTGAGGCTGGCTGTGTCCCCGAGCATTGTCCGGTTTCCATCACATTTGCTGCCAAAAAAGACACTTTCTCTCCAGGACATGGTACTAACAAAGGACTGGGCCTCCAGCCTTGGCTCAGTTTATCTACTTTATTGGGACAGAGTCCACATTTCATGCTGGAGCTGAGATTAAGCACTGAGCTGCACTTGGTGTTCTGCTCTTTGACCATATTTTAGGAAAGAGCCTACATTTGTCTCCCCGCCTCCCACCCGGGAACTGCAGCCAGCAATCTTCTTGGACACCTCTTTGAGCCAGCAAAGGCAGTGTGTGGGTCAAGGCGTAGCCATGAAGCTGGATAAAGCAGGACACTAATAAAGGATATGGTGACGGTGTTTGTGATGTCGTGGTACCCAGCAGAGCCGTGGGCGGAATTGTACCGGGAGGTGCCCTCTGCCCAGGCTGCTGGACCGGGCGGGGACGTGGCTTCTCAGCGGGAACACGGGGGCTTTGCCTGCTCCCGGACAGTGCTCTGGGGGTCCCAACGAGGGCTGGTGAAGGGACCACTGGTCACGCACGGCACGGCAGTGTCCTTCGTCCTCAGGGAGCCCGACGGGAGTGCTGCCCCAGCCTCGCCTTGAGCGCAGCGCCGGCCTCGCTGACCCGGGAGGGCGGCGCCACCTGGCGGCCGCGCGGGGCAGGCGGGAGCCGCGGGGTCCGGCGAGGGTCCCGGCACCGCCACAGGGCCCGGAACCCCGAGGGTCCCGGCACCGCCACAGGGCTCGGAGCCCCGAGGGTCCCGGCACCGCCACAGGGCTCGGAGCCCCGGGGTCCCGGCACCGCCACAGGGCTCGGAGCCCCGGGGGTCCCGGCACCGCCACAGGGCTCGGAGCCCCGGGGGTCCCGGCACCCAGGACAGGGCTCGGAACACCTCGGAACACCTCGGAACACCTCGAGGTGGCTCCATAAGAGGCGGGGGAATGCACCACTTCTAGCATGAGGCCATGGGACGTGAAAGAGCCTCTGCCAAGTCCCCTGAGGGATTTGCAGCGTGGTAGTGCCGTGTGGTAGTGTGCCAGGGAGGAGTTTGTCCCTCCGAGGGGGCTGTGCCATCCTGTGGAGCAGCTGGACCTTGCAGTGCCGAAGCTTTGTGCCAGGTGGGACAGAACATGTTGGACACGCAGCAGCTTTCCAAGAATTCCAGCTTCCCAGCAGCCACTGCTGACCCTGGAGTCCCGTTCAGGCCACCCCTGGGTGGCAGGAGCCTCTTTTTCCTCTGGACACTGCAGCAGCAGCAACAGATAGACACAAGGAGTCCAAAGTCCTCCATGACTCTTCTCTGGGCTGAGGCAATTTTGTTCTTCATGAGGAGTTTTAGCATGCCTGGAATATAAGGGCTGCCCACGGGGGCCGACAGAGCATCCCTCTATCCTTCCAGAGGGAGCAATGGAAGAAGCACAACCGAAGATATCCTGCATAGAAGAAAGGACATATCCTCCATGAGTGTTCCGACTGAAGTGGGATTCATCCAGGCCCCTCTGTCCCTATTCCATACAGGCCTAGTCTGTGCACAGTTGTTGTCCTGGGCCATGTCCAACCCTGTTGTCCAGCTCAGTTACTTCAATAAGACTTCAAATTGCTTAACAAGTACCACACAAATGTTTAAACACTGAGAATTTGTACTCTGGGTTCAAAATGTGATTTATCTTCATCTGTGCCCACGAGATTTATCAGCCCAAATTAAGGGAATAGCTGTTCTCTTTAAAGTGCAGTTCTAGTCAGAAAAACCAACTGGAGTCTCCTCTCAGTGAGTCAAACACATGGCCAAACCAGAAGGGAAAAATTGAGAAATGTTTTTCTAAAAACATCCTTATGTTTTTTGGTCAGAAGTTTTTGAAACATTCGACCAACTGCAGTGAGACGGGAATCAGGAAAGGAATTGTGAAAATTCAGTCAGGTTTTTTTCCCTCTGTTCTTCATCAAAATTTTATATTTTTATGCCATTTTTCATCAAAAAGTGCTGGCAAGGACTATGTGGCACATCTGCTTAAGAAAGGTCATTTGCAAATCTCCCCCCACTCCGTGTAGCATGGACAGGAGGTGACTCTGTGGATTCCTACACAGGAGAATAAGAGCTCTTGTTCACATCCTCTGGGCAGGCCTGCTGAAACATGGGATGTGAGGAATTAATCCTGGGCATAGAGGAGTGCACTGGTAATAAGGCACTAATTCCTGCTAACAAACCCCATGGACTTACAGTTCCATTCATGGCTGCCCTGCTTCTTCTTTTCCTCTTCTGTGACAGTGAGCTCCAAGGGGGGATGATAGCCCTGCTGTGCCCTGAGAGCTGTTGGAGCACAGCCAGGGAATCCCCACAGCAAAGATTCAGAGAACATGGAGTTCCTTCTCGTCTCTTAGAAGCTCTTCAAGTCAATCTCTGAGGTGAAGGCCATGATCAGAAGGACAAGTCCAAAAAAACCCCAACCTCCATTAGGGTAAAACCTAAAACAAGGCAGAGCAGACGGAGAAACACTCAGAGATGGACCATTGAGAAGATGCCACTAGGATCCAGAGAGACCAGCTTTCGCACTGTCATTAAGCCAGTGCTATGCATTAAGCCAATGTTAAGTGCACATCTGGAGCTGGGAAGACATAAAAGATGGGTGCAGAGATGAATGACAGAATGAAACAGCCCTATAAACTGCATTTGGCATTGGCAGCAAACTTTTTTAGACCAAACTTACCTTGAAACTATATTATTTTTCTGCCTGTGCAACTTCCCAACAAATTAAATTGTAGGGAAGATGTCATGATGGGGATTTTGGAGGTTTCCCTCAGACAGAACCAGAGCCTTTTGACCCTATTTGAACCCATAGACTCTGTGCATTTAGATTAGGGTGCCAAAAAAGAACCAGAAGTTTATTTCAGGCCAGAGGGTGAATGTTATCCTTTCCCAGTAAGTGTGAGGAGAATGTTTTAATCCTCATCAGCTTGCCTGGGTCAGTTTGTATTTCTCCCTGCAAAAAACTAATTTGTATTTAAGCCTTTTCTGTTCAGTACTTCAGGGTACACAACAAAAGGATTTCTCTGCCGGGAACACTGTGCTGTTAGACAGGTCTGGCTATAGCTCTCACCTGGGAAATACAGTAAAGAAATCGGACCTTTTCTGCTCACTGTCTTTGAAGCTAGGAGGGTCCTGATTTCAATCTCAGAAGCAACGGGCACATGTAAGTCTTGATTTAAAAGGTCTGAAATTACTCTCATCATCTACCCATGCTGCTTGTCTCATCCAGCCAGTCTCACCTCATCCCACCTCACCTGGAGTCAGACACAGACAGCTGGATCCCATATGCTGGGCTGTCCTGGACAGTCCACCAGTGAACATCAGGGCCAGATGTCCTGAGCTGGGGGCTTGAGGGGCACTATTTCCCTCTTAGTACCCATGTGACATAGCATGACCATGGTCATGCTGTGTGGGGTCCCCCTGATCCAGCCTGGCTGTCATTCACTCCAGCTGTGCAGGACAGCACAGAAAGAGCAGGAAGAAGCCCCAGGACTGACTTTCCCAAGCCTGAGCCAGACCCATGAGGAGACACGAACCCCAGGAAACACCCTGGCTCCCCCTGACACCACCAGCAACACATTCTGCAGCCAAAGACCTGAGGGAACCCAGTCCCACCTCATAGTTACCCCTGCTAGCAGCCCTGCCTTGGCTGCACCACAGGGGATGCTGAGCCACTGTCATCGTGCTGTCTCTGCCCCATACACCACTTGGCAGGCAGGCTGGGAAGATGTGCAGAGACCAGTCTGCAGGGTGAGCCCCCAAAAGCTTTTGAGGAGGAAGAGCTGATAAGCCGTTGTCTGGCAGATGGTTGCGAGTGAGCAGAGCCCCTGAACCATCAATGCTTCTGGCATTTGGAGTGCAATCTGCTCTCTACCAGACAGCATTAGCTGATGGTGTGGGAGGTTTTTTCCCATGTGAGAGGATGGTTTGCAAGTGCTAAAATTGCTCCTGGTGCTGCCAGCATCTCTGAGAGACTAAGGTGAAAAAAAAGCAGGGTCACGGTATCTGTTATCTCAAGATCTCTCCTGCACAGGAGGGCACATCTGGACAGATGTGAATGATTTCAATCTTGCAAAAAAAATAGAGATTTCCTCCTACAGGATGCATCAGCTTGGCTACTGCTCAGTGGGCTCTGGGAATCACTTCAGCATCACAGCCCTGTGCCCCCAAGGCAGGCACCTCCCCAGGACTCCTGGGGCTGAACATAGGCCTGTCCCTGGGGTGCTCTGCCCTTGGCTTTGCTTAGCATCTCCACACCTTTCCTATAAGAGGAACTGCTGAAAGTGTGAATTTCCATGCGTCAGGACTGCTCACTAGAGCACATGCACTTCTAGAACCCGTGGAAAATGGCACAAGGTCCTATCCCTTGTAGGTGCAAACCCTGCCTCCTTCTCCTTGCAGTGTTGTCCTGTGGGAATTTGCAGCTCTTCCATGCCTCCTGCTAGGAGTATGGCTGTGGAGCCATGAGGCCCTTTGCTTTTGCCTCCACGAACACAGGCTGGTTTTTCTCCTGCCGGTGCTGGTTCTGCCTCTGAAGCAGACTGGGGACTGTCTGATGAGCTGTTTGGGTGTTTGAGGCCAAAGCCTGATCCTGGACCACAAATTTCGCAGGTCTGAGCTGCTTTTGAGACATCTGCCTCCCAGGGCTGAGGAGAGGTTCTCAGGGCTGCTCAGAAGAAAAGCGTTGCTGCCTGCTTGGCACCAGAGCTTGGACGAGAATTCTCTTGTTTTTCACGAGCAGGCTGAGCGGTCAGCACATACCATGAGCAACAGTCAGAGGAGCAATAAATAGCCAGACCAGAAGGAGACAACCTGTTCAGACTGGACCACTCATCCCCTGTGCCAGCGGGATGACTCCTGCTCTGCGTCAGGGTCTCATGAGAGTGACACGGCCACAAGAGCCGCCCTCCTGGCCCAGCTTGCCCCAAGGGCATCCTCCAGGAGCAGCCATGCCTACTGCTCCAGCCAGCATGGCCCAGGAAGCCATTAGGGTTGTCTGTGTGGGATGTCTCGTTCCTGCTCCCTGAACTGTGCCAGAAGGCAGATGCCATAACTGCAGGCTGGCTGTGGGACTGTTCCTCCAGGGCTGGTTCCCACTTGGGATCACACCCAAACTTACTCCTGAGTCCCAGTGAAAGTCACATTTTTTTCTCGTTCTTCAGGAAAAGGAGCGCTTTGTAAACATTAAGGTTCAGTAACACATCTCAGAAAACTCTGTTTTCCCAAATGATGTTCCTTTGTGATTTTACACCACCCCATGACTGTGGGGTACAGGAGAGGTCCCAAATCACTAGTGAAAGCCCATTGATTGGCATTTTCCTTTCTCCCCTTTAAAGTCTGCAAGAGAACCAGGCATGAAGGTTGTTCCTACTGCTCCAGGTCACCTCATGCCATGCATCCAATATGGAATAGCCAGGGGTTGTAAAGTGCTCTGAACCTGAAAAGTGCTAACTAAGAAAATGAAGCCCAACATGAGTGTTATTAATAAATGCCAGCTACTGTTATATAACTCCTAATCATGAACCACGTGTTTCGGGGCCCATTGTTCCATTGTCAGGCCCTATTATCTGGGAACTCCTACCCACCGACCACAAGAAATAGCCTGGGCTCTGCGGGTTTGCAAACTTTGTTGTTGGAAAGCTTTTCATGCAATTGTTTTTGCTGTGCACTGTTGCCTTTCTCATTGTACAGATGTGGGTGTGTATCGCAGCCCACACCCTCTGCCTCAGGATAACTTCGAAAATTAGCTGATCCATCTCAGCAAGTGTTTTTCCTAAGAATTCTCTTTAAAAACAACAACATTCAAACAGAAAATCCCTCATTTTCCTGAAGTGAAGCTTGTGCTGGGCAAAGATGCTGGCCTGCAATCCCAGCAGAATGAGGAGTGCGCCACATCCTCAGAAGAGTTTCCCTGCAGGAACAGCAGCGCCTGAGCCCAAGCCTGAAGGAAGGAGGGAGTGTGAGCTACCTGGGTCTCTGGAACTCAGTTGGAGCAGGACAGACTGGGGCTTGCAGGGCTGCACTATTGGTCCCTCCCTGCCAGACCCTGAGCTTTCAGCCACCCCACCTCAGTGCTTCTTGTCCTCTTCACCACAGCCGATCTCAAGATGGGTTTCTGCACTGTGGTTCTACCTGGGAGTCCACATGAACCTCATCTGGCACTGGTGCAAGCTTGTAAGGAAGTCTCAGCTCTCCTTTTGAGCTTCCTCTGGTCTCTGCAGAGGTTTCCATGCCCCAAAATCTTCAAGGCACTTTCCCACTGGTCAGTGTAAGGTACAGCAGCATGGGAAGCTCTGCAGACTGGTCACAGCTTACCAGTGTAGAAGCACTGCCATTTATAAGGCTTGGGCTAGTACTGACCACACTGAAAAATGTGGTCAAAATATAACAGTTAGCTTAACTTTGCCTCATTAAGAAGAGAAATTTTAAATCAAAACCAGAAAATGCCAGCCAAAGGGCTTTTGGTGTCCAGTTTTGGAGGCCTGAATTTTCTCTACCAACATGTTTTAAAAATCTGTGAGACTTTTTTTCTTTCTTTCTTTCACTGGAAAGCCTGAAATGACACAGAAAGCTAAAAATAGTAACAATACCCATTGGTGTTTTTCAGTAAGCTCTAATGCAAACTTTGATGCTGTCTTGGGCAGGTTTTGTTACTTTTCTGACCAGGGCCTGTTATTAGGGTTGTAAATATTCCCAACCAAAATGGTCTGGAAGCCACCAACCTGTTCCTGAATGGTTTTCCTGTAGTTCATCCAGCGCCCCGCACCTTTGAGCAGTGACAACCTCTAAGTGCAGTGATGCTCTTGGGGTGGGGAGGGAGGTGAGAAGCACCCAAAGCAGTATTGCAGTGTGATCTCAGCACAGCCCCCAAGCTGGGACTTGGGGTCACCTTCCCTTACCATCTGCAGAGATGGGCTCTGGGACACTGGTCATAGAACCATCCTTGGTGGGTGGATATGCTCCCCACACAGGTCTGAGCTCTCCCAGTTGTCCATCCTCTCGCCCATCCTGGGCTTTGCAGCACAGGGCAGGCCCAGAACATACATGGCCACCACTGGACATCCTTCTGCCCAGCCATTCCTGGTGCTTTCCCTTTAAGAGGGAGCAAGACACGAGGCACAGAGGTTGTGTTTGCTGTGCAGGGAGCTGGGGCAGCCCAGGAGACCACTCTCCTGGGATCTCTGCAGAGCACAGAGACATCTACCTAACAATTGAGGGAATAATTTCCATCCAAAGAATCCATCTCGTGGTCCCCTCTTCATTTGTGACACAAGGGAAAATGTGAAGCAGCCAAAATGCATGAATCACTGTCCCAAACAGCATATAATGAACTCATAAAATCAAAGGCAGGGTTAGTTTCAACCCGTGCTGCCAGGGCTCCTTGGACATTGTCTGGAATGAATTTAAGTTGTTACAAAACTCACTGTGTTTCTCTTCCCCCCAAACCATCTTCTCTCCCTCTTCACACAATGTTTTCCTATGAGCTTCTTTCCCTTCCTTCCTTCCTTCCTTCCTTCCTTCCTTCCTTCCTTCCTTCCTTCCTTCCTTCCTTCCTTCCTTCCTTCCTTCC
>VZUI01033944.1:0-16327 GCA_013401135.1 Cettia cetti
CAGCAGAGATCCCCTGCAGGGAGGATGGGTCCTGGAAGGGAGAAAGAACCCTGCCCCAGCTGCTGGAACAGCTGCCCATGGACAGCAGATACCCCCTGCAGGGAGGATGGGTCCTGGAAGGGATAAAGACAAACACCTCCCCAAATGGTTTCAACAGATGGCAATAGAACACACACTGCTGGTTATATCTTGCATTGCAACCCAAGATAACATCTTACAAGTTAATCAATCCTTTACATTTCTGCAAAATTCTGTGTGTTCTCTAAATGGAGAAGACATTAGATTACTCACTAAGAAGCTGCATAAAATAACTGTGTGCATTATAAATGTTAACCTTGTGAGGCTGAGGGAGAGGTTCTGCAAATGTTGTGTTTGTTTTGTTTCATGGCCATCTAACTGAAATTTAACAAAAGCATAGCTGGAAGCTGTGAAGACTTGTGCAGCATCATGGTAATCATGTAGGAGTGTTGTCAGAGGATATGAAAGAGACTGGGGTCGTAGGTAGAAATGTATTTTATTAGACTGATATTCTTGGGAAAAACACATTTTTCAAGCTCCAAGTGGGTATTTCTGGCAGCAGCTTAGTTTGTGTCAGACAAATACAGTCTGAGTGAATTCTGAGATCAGGCAGGGGATAGAAAAGGGGTGTCCCCTCTCTTCCTCTCTCCCTGTGGAACACCTGAAGTAGCCAAAATGAACTGCTGTGTGGGTCAGGATTTGGCCTTTCAGGGATCATCAGATTAAGGATGTTTGTGCAGACTGTCCTGTACGTGACAACTCGTGTGTGCTCATTGTGCAGCCACGTTACACAGAAAATATCCTGGTCTGCATCATTGCTGAAGGAAAGGTCAGGCCCAAGCTGACATGGCCTTTCTGGGAGCTTTCTTCTCTGTGCAAAACCCATGGCAGCATCATGCTTCATTACAGAGGTACTCAAGCTACAGGGATGTGATTGTCTCCTTGTCTGGGTGTATAACTCCACAAACAAATGTGTGTACAGTACTGTGAAAATGAGACATCCCTCTGAGGCTGCCAGGGACATGGGTACAGCATTCCAGTAATGTGCTCTGAACCAGGAAGGTTCAGCTCACAGAGCCCACTGGGGAAATTGTGTGGAAATTTAGGAATTCCTCTGCCCTTCGCATTTCCCTTTGAAAATGTCTCCCTTTGGGACCACAACATGTGTTGGAGGTATCTAACCATAGGTACTCTGACAGGGAGCTCTTTGTCTGCATGCCATAAACACTGAACAGCCATCCAGAACACAGCACAACAGAAATAAAACTGTACTTGTTAAAGCATTCAGGTCTCAGGTCACAAGACTATAGCACTTCTTTTTGCTGATTAGCGTGTGTTCGAGGCCTGCCTGCAGGGAGACAGGACTAGCACCTCATCAGTGATTCATTTCCTAATGAAATGGAAACTGGCATCAGGAATGGAGGGAAAAAAACCCCAAAACCTGTGCAAAAAAGGCAAGATAAATGGCTGGCTTTCTGCAGAGCATGCAGTGAAACAATGGGACTAAATGAGATACATTCCTGACAAAGATCTCTTCTGTTCTCCAAAGGCTTTCCTTGTACCTGGAGTTACGTTTTATCTTCAAAAAGTGGTCTTTATTTTATGTGAGCTCTCTCGCCCTCACCCTCTTTTCTGCTTGCTGAGATTTAAGTAAGCTCTTGTAGTGCTCTATCTCTGATCAGGCTTAGAGATTTGGCAAGCCCTGAGTTTGCAAGGATAAAAAAGGCCTTAGTATCTAGACACTGATAGATCTGAGTCATCACCTGAGGTGGACATTACCACACAGCCCGTGCCACAGATTATCTTGATAACAAGCTCTAGATTTTTCTTGGCATGCATCTTTGTTTAAAGGGCAAAGCTCTTCCAAAGAAAGAGGAATTGCTGGGCTAGGGAAAAGGAAAAAAAAATAGTGACATTATCTTGACAAAGCTGGAGTCTTCACTAGGGCCAGGGGATTTAGAATGAGCACAGAGGTCGTGATTCTACCTGAAGAAAAGGAGCTTTTGAGCTGCTCCAGAGAACAGGCAGAGCCAGAGCGTGGCTGCAGGGCTGAGGTCCAGCCTGGGCTGGGTTAAATGTCCAGCTGGAGCAGGTGGACTCAGGTCCTGCTCCTTCCCCACTTGGAAGAAAACAAGTGGAAAACCAGGAGTATTTCATCCCAGTCCCTGCAAGACCATGACCTTATGGATGAGGAGAGAAAGACAACCCAATTCAGTGGATCCCCAGCCCTGCTCTGGTTTTATCAAGCGAAAATTAACACTTTGAGCCTCAGACTGAAATGCCTTAGACTTATATTTCTGATTTTCCTTTTCTTCCTTTCCTTTGTATCTGAGCAATAATCTACTCCCTAAGATGTGCTAAACTTCCTCTGCTCTCAATTAGGATACCTCCCTGGGTAGCAATTAAGCAATGACTGCTGCCATTAATGGGGATGGTTATTTTCATTTAATTGGGGTGTTTTCCAGTGCCTTGTGTGGGTCCCTGTGCACTGTCTGTTCCTGTTCTGGCACCAGGACACACTAACAGTGCTTTCCCATCATCTGTCTGCTCACTCAACCTTCCTGTAACAGGCAGGGCCAATCAGTATTGACTGTCCTTCTGCAAATTCCAGTGGAGGGATGCCTTGCTCTTTTAGGAATTTCTTGACCCAGCACACAATCTCTTTCCTTTCCTCCCCACATTTTGGCATTAAATCCACCCAGAACAGTAAAACAAGGCCCCTGATATGTGTCCAAAATGATCCCTTAAGTTTTATCCTTCCTGTGTTCCAGGCTCTGTGCTGCCCAGGGTGCAGCTCTGAGCTCACAGGCAGGGTCACTCAGCTCTGCACACAGCAGGGACACAAAACAAATCCTTCTCCTGCTGCACACCAAGGACAACTTTCAGCCCCAAAGCACAAAAAAGGGTGGCTGGAGGGAGGAACAAGAAGGATGGGACCTGACAGCCTGGAGCTGGAATTGGACAATTCAACCCCAATATGCAAATGGACCAAAACTGATCAAAGTGTGAGACCATTTGTCCATTTTGTGACCATTTTGTGTCTACCTTGGGTGCAGCCCTGGCCAGGCTCTTGTCCTGCCCAAGGTGTACCCTAAAGGCCTTTCAATAAATATCTGCTTTATTCTCTGTCCAGTCTCTGTTTCAGGTCAGCCTTCCCAAGGCATCAAACCCACAGATGGCTCTGTGCAGCAGAATTGAGTTTCACCACCCAGCAGTACCAGGGAAGGGCAGCAAGAGGGCTGGAGCCCCAGGAGAATGAGATTAGCAGCAGATCTAATTCTTTTCTCCAGACTGCCCTGTAATCTACTCTTTGACACCAGCCTAATCTTTTTATCACTCTGCACTGAAATGATCTGGAAAATTATTCCACTGTGGAGTCAGCTGTGTGTGAATAACTGATTTGGTTTGGGTTGCTTTGGTTGTGAGAATGGATCAAAAGGAAGCCAGGTTCACCATTTGACAGAGAATCAAAAAGCTGAAAAGCAGTTTGCTCTGTCATAAAGCATTAATAATATTCTAAACACAGATTTAAAAGTAAATAACACTGAAGAAGTAATACGTGGTTTGGAGCTAAAACAGAAAAGGAAAAAAACAAAATGTCACATGTTGACAGTTTTAGAATTTTTAAATTTAGTTTACCGAAATGACAGTGTTGGAAATGCACTGCTTGCCTGAGCACTGCCTTCCAGCCTGTCTGATTTAATCTCCAGAGAATAAAACTACCAGCAAATGGAAAAAAATTTTCCCAGTGCTGATTGAATGAGAAGCCCACAAGGCACTTCCACAAAGAACAAATGAGCAAGCCAAGTGTATTTCTTTAATTGACATGATACCTGTAACAGGAAATGGTTTTATCTTCACAGTGCTTGACAACACACAACACAGGTTATTAAGGCTGGAGAGCCTATTGGAGATAGTGTTTGTCCTAAGTAGATTCCATCAAGGCTCCTAGATATTTTCCATTTTAATCCTATCTGAATAACTTTGACTTTTCTAATCAATTGTGAAAGTAAATCCCCAGGATTTGCCAGATTATGTGTGAAATGCAAAAGGGAGTACTTAAATCTATCAGTAAATAAACAAACACATAAATCAAAAGCTAGATGGGGAGGAAGCAGCACTCAGTATCCTGGCTGCAATCCATGTTTATTATTTAACTTTAAAATGACAAATCAATGGCAAAATGGAATTAAGTAGATGTGTAAGCACAGAAGTAATTTTATCAGTGTATGAGATGCTCATGTTTTACATTATACAGAACATGGTTTGTTTACTGAGCAAAGGCAGAAACACCAGGGAGAGCTGGAATTGGAGCCAAGGCTGAGGGGAGCAGGGACACCCTCAGGAGATGAGACCCTGGAGACAAGTGCTGCTGGTAACAGCAGGGACAGTGATGGGAAAGTGATGCATTCAGGTTCTTCAGAGAGGAAAATGAAACTCCTTTTATGATTTGAACGCAGAGCTGAGCCAGAAGAGCAAAGACCTTGTGCAGAGGTCACGGCTGACACAGCCTCAGCTGTTTGGGCAGGACTGACCTGGGAGTGGCTGCAGCTCTGACCCTGGGACTGGCCTTGAGTAACTCAGGTGTGCCTTAGAAGGCATTAATGTTGTCTCTTGTACTGGAACTGTGTAAAAGCAGTGTTGCTGGAACACAAGCACCATGTAATCTGTAGAGATTTTGTGTTGCTCTCTAAGGAAGTTCCCCCTAGGAAATCCCTCATAATAGATATCTGTTTCAGCCATCACAGGTTGACTCTTCGTGGGGATATTCCTACCCTTGTTGTGGTTTAGTTTTATTTTATACTTCATTTAAAACCCTTGTTTTTGGGAAAATCAGTGAAACAGTGTCATCTGTGTGCATATTCAGGGGAAGTGGTATTAGGACCAATAACAAGGATTTATTTAAAAATGAAAATAAACTAGTTACATGATAATGAGGGTAGCAAATGACAGAATAATTAAATCACTAGTTGTTATTCCTAAACCAGCATTTCCTAAGCATGACACCACATGGTCTGGGATGGCCCTGGGGTCATTTGGGGTCAGCTGTGCCAGCTGTGTCCCCCCCCCAACTCCTTGTGCACCCCCTGTCTCCTCACTGGTGGGTGACAAGGACAAAAGGCCTTGATGCTGTGCAAACACTGCTCAGAGGCAATGAAAACATACTTGAGTTATCATCGCTGTTTCCAAAAGGAATCCTAAACAGGGTTCTCTACAGGCTGCTGTGAAGGAAATTAACTCTACCCAGTCCAAACCAGCAGAGGTTGTCAAGGTATAACACACTGGACCTGACTGCACCAGAAAACTGGATTTAATTTCAGACACTGATGTAGGCTCAGATGCCAGCAGAAATTCCAGGTGTGTTTTTACTACTGTTGCTCTCTGCCCCTGTGCCAGGCCAAGCCACAATGGTCCCACACTTGCATGACAGAGGTCTCAAAAGTTCCCAGTAAAGAAAAAATGCAATGCAAGACAATACATGGAACGCTCTGAAAATGAAGGCAAGTGAGGAAATCCAGATTTCATGCCAAACAGGGGAATTTCTGGGATCTGTCTTGCAAGAAGCAGTAAGTGCCATGAATAAACCCTGAAATGGTAAGTGGAAAAGCAGATGGGAAGAGTGCTGAGGGAGTGTTGCCCTCTGTCCACCGGGGCTGCTGAGCACTGCTGTCAGTCAGCTCACACAATCACAGAACCACAGAACAGGCTGGGTTGGAAGAGACCTGAAGCTCATCTTGTTCCAACAGCCCTTCCCCTGGTCCAGGCTGCAGAGAGCTCCATCCAGCCTGGCCTGGAACACTTCCAGGGGTGGTAAATGCTTTGGCCATCTGGTCTCTCTGTCCCACAATGAAAAACCCAAACTATTTGTGACACAAATTTTGCTCTCCCAGAGCTGTGGCCATTTTTGCCTTCCCCAGACCTTGCAGCCACGCTGGAGCAGGTCCTGTGGGAGCTGCTGTGAAGGGGACAGTGTAAACCAAGGCAGGGGCATGGTGCAGTTCACAGAGCAGGGAAGGGCACCCTTGTTTTAAAAGAAGTAGAAAGGAAGAGAGAACAATTGATTATTTCCCTAAATCAGCAAAGAGATCTTAAAACAGCAAAACATCCCAGGCTGTGGATTTTATGGCTCTTACAGAGCTCTATTGATGTATTTCTGGTGTAGATGCTAGAAAATGGTTTTATACAAGGAGAAAAGAAAGCTGGAGAGTAATTGAGGATTGACTACTAAATCAACAGAAGGGTTTCAGATGCCAGGGGTCAACAAATTACGGACAAGTGACTGCCTGTTCTTTTGTAATGTGCTGTAGCAGTGTTTTATACCTCAGTAGTACCAGCAGGCTTCAGCTAAGATTAGAACCTCCTTGGGCTGCATTAGGTAGGAATTTTGAGGCCTTTTTCTTCACAGTCATGAGAACCAGAAACTTTATTTCTCTGCTGACAAGACCAAACAGCTGAAGCTGTAGAGAAGACATGAAATATCACAGTCCTTCAGTGGAGTCAAGAGAGCTGGCAATGCTGACCTCCTTTCCTCTGTGTTTTCACATCAGTTTTTATTTCAAATCTTCTTTACTCGTATCTGCAGCAGCCACTTGGGTTGCTGAAGCTCTTGAGGATGTGATTCAGTAGGTGTTGACCTCGGTTCAAGGGAGCTGCATTTAACAGGTGGTACTTGAATGTGGATGTGTCAGCCTTGGTGCTACAACTGCGATTGTTTAAGAGATATGCAAGGTTTGCAGAAAGATTAAGATCTTTTATAAACTGATCTGATGTGGTTGGAAAAGCAGTTCTGGGCACACCAGCCTTTTGTGAAATCACTCTTTCAGCCTGATGTCTGGGTAAAGGAGAGTGGACGTAGGGAGCCCTCACCTTGGCTGTGCCCCTGCCTGCTCTGAGGCCTGGGCCAAGTTCATCCCTCCTGTTCCAGGGCTCAGTTTCCCTGTTGTAAGACACATAACTCACCTGAATGTGTGCAGGAGTGTTTTTTGGTCTAAGGAATAGCACCTTGATATGTCCTTGGCACAAGACCTGAAATGCCTTCTCTGTATTTTACACAGTCGTGCTCAGCAAATATTAACTCTCTGGCTATACTTTTCTAAGACTATAAAATCCATAAAATATAATTAAAATATGTAAATATATTATATTATTTAATGAGTACATTGAGCCTTGAAAGTTTAAATTAGATGTAAACTTGATACATACATATTGCTATTGATTAGCTATATTAATAAATCATTGCAGCTTTAGACAGAGATTTTTCCCATACCAGGAAGAAATATCTTTTTTCTGTCATTTCATCCATTAGTTCTTACATTTATGCAGCCATTTTAAACTACTACAGAGCAGCAATGAATAAGTGTGTAACTTTTCTGCAGCTAATACCCATTCTTTAGCATAGTTACTTCAAATTCTGTTCCCTCTGTTGCTCTTTTTGGAAGGCACTGCTGGCCACTAACAGTAAAAATGGGGCAGCACAAATAAGCCCCAACCCCTTCCGCCAACATTTTAGCTGGATGTTGCATCAGACACATATTTCAGGATTAGTATCATTTTCTGGGAGCCTGCATGCCAGTACAGTGAAATTAGAGCACTAAAACCTGACACTGTAACAGATTTGGGAGTCACCCTACCTTTTCTACCCCAGGCAAGGAAGATTTAGCAGTAAGGACCGTGCTGGCCTTGCACTGGGAAAAGCTGCTTTACTCCTTGCACGTAGCTGGCTGGCTGCAAATAAACATCTATTAAGGGGGTAGAGCTATGTGGGCCCTGAAGTAGCAAGTAAAAGTCTTGCCAAATCAAGAAAATGGAAGGTAATAGAGATGCCTGTGTTAAAGGCTATCTTGCTGTCAAGCAGCCTGCTTTTTCCTCTAGTTAAATATATTTTTCTTCAAACGCACTTTGTGTTTGATTCACGCTGGAGGCTTTTCCATCAGAGTTTGAAAAATCAGGGTGCTGCTTTCCCTCAAGGGCTGTGTGCCAGAGCCTGGGCAGCTCTGTGCACTCCTCCATCCTCCTCCTGCCCGCCCATCCCACATCCTGCACCTCTACAGAGCTGCTGACAGCAAAATCCAAAGGGCATTTCACAACAGATTATAAGTATTTGAAACCAGAGCAAATGTCATGCTGCTTGACAGCAAAAGATAGCCCTTTCGCACAGGCACCTGTATTGCCTTCCATTTTCTTGATTTGGCAAGATCACAGGCTTCAACCTCATTTAAAACCTTTTATCTGCATTTCCTTCCTGTAGGGGAGACATACATCTCCTCTCTCCTCACTTGTGCTGCACGGCTCACCAGCTGCATGCCAAAACTTCCCAGGGAAATATGCAGGGGATGAGAAGTCATCAGCAGCAAAGTACCAATTTCATGTCAGGCAGTGTGTCAGTAATATGAGATAAAACAGCTCTTCCCCCTGCTTAAAACCCTGATGCCTGCTAGACATTGGGGTCAGCAGTTCAGGCAAGTTCTGTATTTTCAGGTGCCAAGGTCATATCCTTAAAGATAGGCAGGGAAGTCAAATGCACAAATATGCATGCAGGGGTGCAAAGAGGTAATTGTGCATATGAAATGTGCAGTTCAATCACCCACAGGGTAATTGTCTGCTCACAAGCTGCACCTGCAATTTCCTGGTTTCCTTTTGGAATGGCTTGTCTGTGCCTGAGTGTGTGTGTGTTTGGCACTTTTCTTCTCTGCACTTGAAACTGTGGCCCAAAGCACCGTGTTGCTGTTTAGCACAGATTTAAGCTTCTGATTTCAAAGCTGCTGTAATTAGTGGCTTGCAGTCAGTGTACTCTACCAATTCTCAGCCCACTGGGATATTACCAGACTTTATTGTTTCTTTCTGTCTTTGTGGAACTTCTGTAAATCTTTTCTTTGATAGCAGCTAGGGTTTCAAAGCTGCCCACGTTTGAGCCAGAGGAGACTAATAATGATCTAATTAGTGAAAGATGTTTTTCTCTGCTTTGCTGTATTTTATCTCCTCCCCAAAGCCTTGTTGGTGCAAGCCAACCTCAGGCACCAGCTAGATCCCTTTTTTCCTTGTGTATTTGAGAAATACACAGTCACACCTGTATATATCCCATGCTGTTCTCACTTGAGTGTGTAAATCTTGAAAAATCTTCCCAAGTGTAACTTGGATTTAGGAAGTAGCTTTGCTATTCCCAGAAGATTTTTTCTTCCAGCTAAGATTTGTTTCTCTAGCTCAAACCACAAAGCCACTTTAAAAGACTTCAGTCTGTGTAAGCTGCAGTGTAGGACATACTTCTTATCCCCCAGTGGGTATTCACTGCCCCTCTCCTCCTGTTTTTGCAATTTCACTCTCTTTTTATTAATTAATGAGCTCCCTTCATTATTTATAGAAGCCTTAAGATGCACCAGGGTTGGGTTGCACAGTCTCTTGCTTGCCACAGTGCAGTGCTTTGCCACAGGAAGGGCACACATTCCTCCCTTCCCAAAGGCCCCACAGCGCTGGCAGCTTTCATTGGCAGTGCAGTGACAAAAGCACTCAGGGGGTGCAAAGCTCTGCTCTGCACTCGGGATCAGCCAGGCTTCCTTTGCAGCTCTTTGGGACAAATGGCACCAGGCAGGGCCTTCACCATCCTCTTGCTCATTGTAGGGGGTGCAGGACAAGGACAAGGATTGCAGATCCCCCCCAGGCAGGCTCTCCTGACCTGGCAGCATGGGAAGCATTACAGCAGAATTTTTTGCTCCCCTTTTTGCTCCTACCTGATCACTTTCTAGGTTTCTCGTTTCTTTATCAGAGTCATTAATGGAACTACTTTATTTTAGCTGCTCCTTTGGCAGATCTGTTTTACAAATACCCTGGAACACAACATTGCAGCCCAGCTTTGCTTTCCCCAAACCTTTGCCTTTGCAGCGCTGGCTCAGAGGTATTAAATTAGCTCCCAAAGGTATCTAAAGTGGTAAGCCTGACTCCATCCCACCACAGAGATGCTGGATAGTGTAGGAGGGAGCACAAGAAGCACCACAGAGCAGCAGAGAAGGGAGCACTTCAGTGGCAGAGATTCCAGCTGGCGAGCAAGTCCTGTCACTTTGTGATGCTTTATGACCTTGTTAAACTGTCTCAATAAATCATGCCAAGTAATTAGAGACATAATTTAGAACTTAACCAGCATATCACTCTGAACATTGGGTATACACTGGCGGTATCTTTCTGTTTTCCTTCCCCCTTCCCCTCCACGACATTGAGCTCCAGTGAAGAGAAACCACCCAGGGAAAGCACAAACTCCAACACCATTGATGGCTTGGTGCCAGACACTCCAACAGCAAGGGGAGTTCTCTGCAGGTGCCCAGGAGCCTCCTGCTCAACACTCAGTGGCCTCTTACACCACAAGCAAAGCCACAGGTTCTCCTGCAGCATAAATATTTCCTTGCTGGATAAATACAAAGCAGATGTGTCTCACTTACCGCTCACCTTGAGCTCTGAGAGTGGCAGCAAGGCAGGAAAATGATGGCAAGGTATGGGGCACTGTGCAAAAAAAGGCAATGACAGAACCCAGACAGAAGCTGGGAGCTTCTGTCCAGTCAGGAGCATAATTTTTCTGCTTGTTAGAATCTTAGAAAGTGAATGTCCATTGGTGATAGCAATGCAAGGAATTGACAATTTTTGTGTGCCATTTGTCCTTAACCCCTGAACCAGCACAGAGTGCAGCACAGTTGAGTTGCCTTGTCACAGTCCCAGCTCCTGTGCTGGTATTTTTAGAAGAGTCAGGACAGGGATATTGGGATGTGACAACAGGAAAAGGGACTCGCTGCCCCTTAGAGAAACATTCCCAGTAGGAGCAGAGGGAAGAGGAGAAAGTAAAATCTGCTTCATTAGACACTGAGGTGCAAGAAAGTGCCTTAACCTGGGACAGAGCTGGATCATTCCTCTGCTTCTGGCAGGCTCAGGCCATGCTGTCCTTTTACCACAAAAGACAAAACATGCAGGAGCAGAATAACGTGGATGTTGGAGCTCTGGGCTCAGGCTGTTTGGAATGTCAGCTGGATAGCAGCAGCTGGGAAGGCTGACCCTGGGCACAGGTGCAAGCAGAAACCATATCTGTGAGAGCAAGCAAAGGACATGAACAGCATCCAGCAGCCCCTTATGGTCAGGACATGGCTGTGGATGTCTGTGCAGGAGAATAAAGCAAACCTGATCCTCTGTGGGCAGATCTGATGGACAGAGGTGTTCTGTTTCTCTTGCACTTGTTCCACAGGGTAAAACAGTACAGAACATAGCATATTATCTCTGTTTTCTTTTGTTTGTTTTTTGGGAAGCAAGCAGATAAATATTCCTTATTTTAACATTTAATACTTTGAATTATAGTTGTAGCCTGCACAGTTCAGTTACTCTGACAGAAGATCTCACTAAGTTTCTTTTACAAATTAAGCAAGTCAGGGAGGATATTCTCACCTTTAAGCTGTGCTGGAGCCTCTTGCCACCAGCTGTTTCAGCACTGTCACCCACCCCTGCCTTTCCATGGGGCTGCAGCAGAGCTGATTTCTGCTGGTCACCACCCTGCTGACAGTTAATAGCCTGAGCCCAAAACCAATCACACAACAAACAAAAACCAAGGAGCTAATTAATTTTTAATTTGTGTAATTTAAAAATCTGTTGTATCTTCTTGCAGTTGGATTCCAAAGTGTGCCATTTCCTCAGGCAGCAGGGAAGCCTTCCCAGGCTTTGGGTGGAAGACCAGGCTCTCTTATCAAACCAGTGCCATGCTGGGTAAAACCTGGTGCAGCCCATCTGGATCAGATTAAGTTTGACTTAATTCTTTTTTCAACTCTTTTTTTGGCAAGAGCTTTGGTACTCCATTATTAAAACACAAATTTGACTCCGTGCTGTAATTGCCCAGCTTGACAATCATAAATCTTATAAGCAGGTTTGCTGTTTGTGTGCTGGAAGGAAAGATCTACATTCATTCACAAAAACATGTTAAGGCCGTAGTTTGTTTTTACAGCTCTGTATTTGGAAGTCTGGGCAACAGCCTGAGGCAGTGGGGTGTTCCCCCCTGGTGCCTGCCCCAGTGGGAGCAACAACCCCCACCCAGGGTTGCCTTTCAGGTGAGGAGCAGAGCCCTGAGCTGCACAGCAGGGTCAGCTGGAGGCAGCAGGAGTTACTTGAGCCCTCAGGGGAAGGCTGTGGTGTGGTTTCCTTTGTACCACTCACAAATTTCACAAAAATTTATAGTTTGAGCTGGTATTTCTCATGCTCGGGTGGTGATCAGTGAGTTGTTAATTTAGAAGGTTAAAGCAGAATCCATTGAGTTTGCATTGCAAGCAAATAATTTCCTGCAAGGTTTGCAGCAAAATGGGGCCCTTGTTGTGGCTGGGGCTTGGCCCAGCAGGATGCTGATGGGGTGTACTCCTCTGGCCACACGCAATGGGACAATTAGGTTGTGGCTGTGCTACTTTTCCTGTCTGTGCTGCTTTCCAGCCTGCCCTACACAGCCTGGGGTCCTATGTCAATAATTCCTGTGGTGTTGGGCTGGAATTCAGGCCTGTTCCCTCTGCTGGAATCACTGCTGGGCTCAGAGCTCCCTGCCAGCTGATACAGCTTTTCTGGCTGGGGGTAGCTGGGCAACAGGGAGCCTGGAGCTGTCCTGCTCATGTAGACATTCCTGAAGTGCCTGGCTGTGTCACAGACAGGATAAATATGGACACAGTCTCAGTGAGGACGAGCTGCTTAGCCTAACTTGGGGATTAGACAAGAATGCTTTTGCTGTGCCACTGGAAACAAGAGAAAATTGCACCAATGGACAAAGCTATCATCTAAATTTGGATCTGTCTGCTTCGTTTGCCTGTGTGGGGACCCTGTAATCTGTAGGGTCTTAAACAGGAGATAGGGAGCCTGCGTGGGAGCAGAGAGCCATGGGGACACACTGGGTTCACTCCTGTCTGCTCCTGTGACCCAAGGAACTGCAGATTGGATTCCTTTTTTGTGTCTTGTAAACATGGTGAAGGCAATGAAGATGCCCAGCAGAGGCTCCTTCCCAGCTTCCTGGCAGCTGTCAATGGCACTGACCCCTTAAGTTTTCTCTTTGCTGTATTCCAGGCTCTGTGCTGCCCAGGGTGCAGCTCTGAGCTCACAGGCAGGGTCACTCAGCTCTGCACACAGCAGGGACACAAAACAAATCCTTCTCCTGCTGCACACCAAGGACAACTTTCAGCCCCAAAGCACAACCAAGGGTGGCTGGAGGGAGGAACAAGAAGGATGGGACCTGACAGCCTGGAGCTGGCATTGGACAATTCAACCCCAATGTGCAAATGGGCCAAAACTGATCAAAGGGTGAGACCTGGTGCCTGTTTGTCCATTTTGTGACCATTCTGGGTCCACCTTGGGTGCAGCCCTGGCCAGGCTCTTGTCCTGCCCAAGGTGTACCCTAAAGGCCTTTGAATAAATATCTACTTTATTCTCCAGCTCTGTGCAGTCTCTGTTCCAGGTCAGCCTTCCCAAGGTATCAGTACAATGAACAGGGTGAAGGCAATGAAGATGCCCAGCAGAGGCTCCTTCCCAGTTTCCTGGCAGCTGGCAGTGGCACAGCAGTGCAGCTGATCCCCAGCAGCAGCCCCAGCCCTGGCTGTGCCTGGGTGAGCACTGGGGGTGCTCCCTTGGCCTGAGAGCTGCAGCTCTGTCCTGGCACCAGCCTGGTGCCCCTTACTGCTGCCTCTGGAGGGGACAAATCAGCCAACAGGGATGTCTGCCCCTCCCAGCTTCTGCAATAGGAGGAGCAAAGGCAGAATGTCAGATTATCAACAGCACAGGGTTTTTTTCTTCTTGACCCAATGCATTCCAGCAAGGTCAGAAATTTCTGTGTGAGAGGGTTTGATCTGTTTGGGTTTGCACGTGGGTCCTCCAGTCATATTTCTAAGGTGAGATATTGAGTGAATTGTGTCTGGATTTTAGCAATCCTATCTCCTTTGGATAATTTCTTACACTGTGCTGATAAAGGTCAATGAAGTCCCAGGTGCTCTGAACAAATCAGTATTTGGCTCTTTACTGTGTAAATCCTGGCCAAGCCCACACTGGGCTGGTGGGTGGCAGAGGGGTTTGCTGTCTGCTCCCAGCCTTGCCTGGAGGGGCCTGACCCTGGAGCAGCACTTTACAGCTGATGGCTTTTGTTCTGGGAGACAGGATATTTGTTTAAAGAGCAGCAACCGTGGTAATATTTCAAAGTCAAGTAATTAATTTCAGTGGGGAACAGGAATAGGAGACTGGCAGCATCAATGTGAAGCTCCCAGTGCAGCCACAGCAATGCACCTCCAAACCTGAGCTGCTGACATGCATCTCCTGTGGGCTGAGAGGAGAGGTGGCCTCAACCCCCCCTCTCCAGCCTGTTTCCCCCTCTCATCTGTGGACCCCAAAGATGTCAGTTATGTTTCCTGCAGGGTTTCAGTTATCCCTCAGATCTTCAAGTCAAATGAAAAAAAAAAAAAAAAAAAAAAAAAAAAAAAAAAAAAGATGAGCTATTCAGAAATATCAAATGCAAATATTAGCTTGCCCCATCCCCCCAACATTGGTTATTACTGAAAAATTAAGGAAGTTTGGAATGCACACAGACATAACACTACTTTGCATTTCATCAGCCTTATTTTCCCTATGGGTTCTCTGTAGTCTCTCATTTAGGCACCACAGGGATGATCAGCTTCAGAAGGAGGTTGAGATGAAAGGTGCCAAAATATAAGTGGGTAAAAAGAACCCTGGTACTCAAGAGCAATCCAGAGAACTCTCCACTCTACAGGTTCATGAGCACTGAGACACTGAGTCAGGGTTTGTTTTATAAAGGAGAACTTTTCTCTATCAAGAGTATAAAAATTTTATGAAGTAACAATTTGCTTTTAAAGTGTTTACCAACAATACTTGGTGACATTTGACGTGATCACTGTGAGACTAGGAATTCCTGTGGAATTGAAGGAAGAGGTGCAGAAAATATACTAATACTTTGTTATTTGATTTTTATTCCAAAGTATATTGAATGCTATAAAGTATTTACAGCTGTTGTCTACAAGGAAACAAAAGAACAAGGGTGAAGATTAAGGCATTCAGGTTAAAAGAATTGCAGTAAGAGAGAAGAACATTCCTGTGGCTGTGGTGTCTCAGGTGGGATTCAAACCTGAGTTCACCTTCCATCTCCCTGCCAGCCCCAGTGGAGTCTGTCTCCTGTGCCCCAGTTCCCAGCTGTTAAACAGGAGTTGCAGTATCCCCTTCTATCAGGGACTGTCTGCACTCACCAGCTGGGCAGTGAACCCTCCAGAGCTCCTGAGATGCATTTTGCAAGCCCTGCCTGATTGAAAAGGAAGAGAAAAGGGCAGAATTAAGTGTAGGACACAGCAGAGGTGGGTGCAGAGAGGTGAGCACAGCCTGAAAGCCAAATCTGTGACAGAGGAGCCCCCAAGAGCCCAAATAACTCCAGGAGCTGCTGACCACAGAAGCAGTGACTGATGTGTGGAGGTGCCTGTGCAGGCTGAGGGTGACCTGGGGAGGGCTGAGGAGGGAATGGACCCATACACACATGCAGCACAGGGAAGCCTTTCTTTAAATGGGGCTTGTAAGAGAAAATGCAAAGATTAGTAACACTAGACAAGTGATTAAAAATACCTTGGCAGCAACAAAAAAGGGATAAGGTGAGATCAATTCATATCTTTTCAATACAGTCTGGTACACATAGATGTGCACAGAATAATTTTGGGAAAGGTGAAGCAATATTCCAAGAGCTAAATATCACCATTTTATTTGTTTTATGTGCAATGATCTTCCAAAAAGGGATTCATTCAAGACATCTCAGTAATACAGAAGAGCTAATCCACAGTGGTTCAGTAAAAGGTCACTATGCTGCATCCTCCAGAGGAGATTTATATACCTCAGTATACTTGCATTTGTCTTCTTATTTGACTGTTCATTCTCTTGGAGAGCAGTGCATTTTAGGTCAATATGGGGTGCCTCTGGAAACTTTGAGGTGCAGGGAATTACTCTGGCTGCCACTAGCATGGCTTCCCTGGGTGCTGCAGGGGCTTAGGAGCAGCTGTCAGGCACCCATCATGCACAAAGCTCTCCAAGTGGGTGATGCAGGCTGTGTTCTGCACTCACTTTTACAGCTCTGGATGGTGCTTAGTCAGGCAGTCAAGGTCATGGAGTTAAGTGCTAAGCACACATCTTCAGGCCAGCAGCCTCCTCACCCCCAGCCCTGCCTAAAACGCACATGGCCACAAAGGCAGCTGGGCAGTGCCTTCCCTTCCCTTCCCTTCCCTTCCCTTCCCTTCCCTTCCCTTCCCTTCCCTTCCCTTCCCTTCCCTTCCCTTCCCTT